>JAESUZ010002728.1:0-19945 GCA_017311185.1 Proteles cristata cristata | reverse complement strand
GTGGAGATAGTGCTGATGGAACGGCATATACAAAGAGAGAAATGACTAAGGAGGGGAGAAGGAGAAATTGAACATTGACCAGGCCAAGAGACTAAAAGGCTTAATTCAGAGAGAGAAAAAGGAGAATATGTCAGGAGGTGAGGAGAAAAAAATGAAGATAATATTTACTAGATAAACTATATAATCTGATTATTTCAGAGCGAGAGAAAGGAAGGTAAAGAAGGAGGTGTAGAACATCCATCAAGAGAATGGGTTAAATATGCCTGTTTAAACACACTTACAACTAGAATAACCATTCCAGAGGAGGGAGTAATAAGAATGAGATAAGGGAGAATATATCTGAAGAGCAAGAATTGATCTAGAGTTAATCATGGCAATGCATCAGTGCTGGTCTCGGTGGAAGGGCTGTCTGTTTCCCCAGCATTTATCTAAGTCTGGTAAAAAAAAAAAAGCAGCTACCAAGAGCAAATGAGAGTGGGTTGGTGTAGGCGGGTCTCGCCTCCAATGTGGTCCCGCCAACCAGCTCCCTGAGGCCCCACCTTGGTGGTTGTGGGAAAAAATGGCAACCCCCCAGTCCCTTCTCGAATCAGGTGTTTCAAATCACTCCTTTGGGTCCAATCTCACTGTGTCACAGGCGCAGCCAAGGTGGCCCGTGTTCTATGTCCCACACCCAGTCACGTTTCAAGCTCTTACTCCATGTACATCAATGATACCACCCAAAATGTAATCCTTCAAGGTGGGGCACTTCCTATCAGGGGTTTGAGCAGGGGACTGAGCAGGGAATTGGTTTCTCCTGATGCAAACTGTGTCCCTTGCATACCCTTTATCCTTTAGGGAATATATGGGATCAGGGCACCCAGCCCAAAAGAAGCTCTGCAGTTAGATATGGGATCTCTCTCCAAAAGCCCTGTGGTTAGATATGGTACCATAGGATCCCTCTCCATCCCAGGCTCAGGTTTTTCTCTTTCCCATGTACAGTTCTACAATCCTCCAGCCACTCTTTCTTTTCGCTTTGTGTCTCTTCAGAAGGGGTTTCCTCCCCTCCGTGCCTCTGTGTCCCGGCCCATTTTTATATTCCCCAGTTCGCAATCATGCACCTATGAGGATGTCTTCTTAGTGGACTCTGTCTCTTTTCCTCCAGAGTCCTTTGGCTTCATACCTTCTTTGTTTGAGAGATGCAGACGGGAAGTACAGAACTCCCTACTTCTCCACCATCTTGCCACCAAACCCAAACCACATCTTCTTTATACATTCAGTAGTCAATACACATTTGGGTGGTTTTCATAATTTGGCTATTGTATACAACGCTGATATAAACACTGAGATTCATGTATCCTTTCCTTTTTCTTTTTTTTTAAAAAAATTAATTCTTATTTTTGAGAGAGGGAGATAGCATTAGCAGGGAAGGGTCCGAGAGAGAGGAAGACACAAAATCTAATGCAGGCTTCAGGCTCTGCTGTCAGCACAGAGCCCAAAATGAGGCCCAAACCCATAATCTGTGAGACCACGATCTGAGCTGAAGTCACACTTTCATCCAACTGAGCCACCCAGGCAGCCCGCATGTATCTTTTTCAACTAATATTTTTGTATTCTTGGGTAAATGCCCAGTAGTACAATTGCTGGATCATAGGGTAGTTCTCTTTTTAACTTTCTGAGGAAATTTCATACTGTTTTTCAAAGTGGCTGCACCAGTTTCTCTTGCCACCAAGAGTGCATGAGGGCTCCTCTTTCTCCGTTGTTTCTTGTGTTGTTAATTTTCGCCATTCTGAGAGATGTGAGGTGATATTTCATTATAATTTTGATTTGTATTTATTTGATGATCAGTGATGTTGAGCATCTTTTCATGTGTCTGTTGGTCATTTGTACATCTTCTTTGGGAAAATGTTTATTCATGACTTCCGCCCATTTTTTAAATTAGATTATTCAGTTTTTGTGTGTTGAACTTTATAAAGTATTTATATTGTTTGGATACTAACAATATATCAGATTTGTAATTTGCAAATATCTTCTTGTATTCGTTAGGTGCCTTTTAGATTTTTTATTGTTTTCTTCCTTGTGCAGATTTTTATTCTGCCAAAATCCCAGTCATTTATATTTGTGTCTTTTTTTCCCTTGCCTCAGAAGACATCTAGGAAGAAGTTAAGATTTATGTCAAAGAGGTTACTGCTTGGGTTCTCCTCTTGGATATTAACGGTTTCAGGACTCACATTTAGCTAGTTAATGCATTTTTAATTTAGTTTATATATAATGTAAGAAAGTTATCCAGTTTCATTCATTTGTATGTTGCTGTCCTGGTTCCCCAACATTATTTGTTGAAGAGGCTGTCTCTTTCCCATTGGATATTTTATCCTACTTTGTTAAAGATTAATTGGCCATATAGTTGTGGGTTCATTTCTGCATATTCTACTTTGCTTCATTGATTTATGTATGTATTTTTCTCCCTGTACCATTAGGTATCACTATAGCTTTGTGATATAACTTGAAGTCTGGAATTCTGATGCCCCCATTTTTGCTTTTCTTTTTCTTTTTAATTTTTAATGTTTTATTTATTTCTGAGAGAGGAAGAGAGACAGCGTAAGCAGGGGAGGGTCAGACAGAGAGGGAGATACAGAATCTGAAACAGGCTCCAGGCTCTGAACTGGCTGTCAGCACAGAGCCCGACGTGGGGCTCGAACCCACAAACCCTGAGATCATGACCTGAACTGAAGTCAGACGCTTATCCGACTCAGCCACCCAGGCACCCCTCTGCTTTTCTTTTTCAAGCTTGCTTTGGATATTTTGAGTCTTTTGTGGTTCCATACATATTTTAAGATTGTTTCTTCCAACTCTGTTTAAAAAGTCTATTTTGTATTTTGATAGGGATTTCATTAAATATGTATATTCATTTGGTTAGTATACACGTTTTTAAAATATGTCTTCTTCCAATCCATGAGCATGGAATGTCTTTCCATTTCTTTATGTCCTCTTCAAGTTCTTTCATCATTTTCTTTCTTTTTTTTTATAATTTTTTTTTATGTTTTATTTATTTCTAGGAGAGAGAGAGAGACAGTGTGAGCAGGGGAGGGTCAGAGAGAGAGGGAGTGACAGACTGAAACAGGCTCCATGCTCTGAGCTGGCAGCCAGCACAGAGCCCGACGCGGGGCTCGAACCCACGAACCGCGAGATCATGACCTGAGTGAAAGTCGGACGCTTAACCGACTAAGCCACCCGGGCGCCCCTCATCATTTTCTTAAAGTAAGCTTCATACCCAATGCAGAGCCCAATGTGGGGCTTGAACTCACTTGATCACTCTGAGATTAAGACCTGAACTGAGATCAAGAGTCTGATGCTCATCCAACTCAGCCACTCAGGTACCCTTCATCAGTGTTTTATAGATTTCAGAGTACAGGTCTTTCACCTTTTTGGTTGTTTATTTCCTAGGTATTTTACTACTACTACTGATGCAATTGTAAATGGTATCAATTCTTTCATTTCTCTTTCTGCTGCTTCATTATTCATGTATAGAAATCTAACAGATTTCTACACATTGATTTTTGTATCCTGCAGCTGTACTATGTTTCATTTATTGCATTTTTTGTGAAGTCTTTCACCTTTTCTATATAGACCATATCTGCAAGTACAGAAACTTTAACTTAACTGGTGATTTGGATGTCTTTTATTTCCTTTGTTGTCCCGATTGTCTGTTGTCTGATTTCTTTTGTTGTCTATCACTATATTAAATAACAGTGATGAGAGTGGACATCTCTGTCTCTGTTTTTCCCATTGAGGATGATATTAGCTGTGGGATTTTTTGCATATAGCCTTAATTATATTAATATATGTTACCCTTAAAACTGATTTTTTGAGGGTTTTTATCACGAATGATGTTGTATTGACAAAATAGACTTTACAAATACTGTAGCAAGAGACCAAGAAGGACACTGTATAATAATGCAGGGGGCAATGAAACAGGAAGATGTAACAATTGTAAATATTTAAGCACTGAACATGGGATTGCCCAAATACACAAAACTCTTAATTACAAATATAAAGGAATGAATCGATAACAATATAATAATAGTAGGGGGTTTAACAATGCACTTTTATTAATAGACCGATCATCTAAACAGAAATCAACAAGAAAACAGTGGCTTTGAATACATGGAACAGATGGATTTTACTGACATATTCAGAATATTCCATCCCGATACAGCAGAATACACATTCTTTTCTTTTCATTTAAAATTTATTTTACATTTATTTATTTTTGGGAGACACAGACAGAATGTGAGTGGGGCAGGGGAAGAGAGAGGGAAACATAGAATACGAAGCAGGCTCCATGCTCTGAGGTGTCAGCACAAAGCCCGACACGGGGCTAGAACCCACAAACTGTGAGATCATGACTTGAGCCAAAGTTGTATGCCCAATTGACTGAGCCTCCCAGGCACCCCAGAATACACATTGTCTTCAAAGGCACATGGAATATTCTCTAAAATAGATCACTTATAAGGATACAAAACGGTTCTCAGCAAATTTAGAAGTTTGATATCATGTCATGCATCTTTTCTGAAAACAATGTTATGAAACAGGATATAAACACAACTAAAAATCTGGAAAAATCTCAAATACATGGAAGTTAAAGAACATCCTATTAAAAAGTGAAAAGGTCAACCATAAAATCCAAAGAAATACAAAAGTAAATGGAAACAAATTATAGTACAAACAAAAATGGTCAAAAATCTTTGGACTGCAGCAAAAGCAGTTCCAAGATGGAAGATTATACCAATACAAGTGTGCCTCAAGAAGCTAAAGGAATTCAAAAAAATAACCAAACCTTACACTTCAATGAGGGAGAGAAAAAAAAACAAACAAAACCTAAAGCTAGCATAGGGAAGTAAATCAGAGACTAGATTAGAGCAGAAATAAATTATATAGAATAAATGATATAGAAACAAACAAACTAACAAAAACAGTAGAAGAGATCAATAAAACCCGAAGCTGTTTCTTTGAGAATATAAAAAAAATTATAAACATCTAGCTGACTCATCCAAAAAAAAAAAGCGAAAGGACTAAAATAGAAAAGAAATGAAATAAGAGAAATAACAGCCAGTACTACAAAAAATACATGCCAACAAATGGACAACTCAGAAGAAATGAATAAATTATTTAGAAACATATAAACTACCAAAAGAGAAATAGAAATATATAGAAAGTCTGAAAAGATTGATAGCTAGAAAACAAATTGAATTACTAATCAAAAACTCCCAATGAAACAACAAAAAAAAAGGAAAGAAAGAAAGAAAGAAAGAAAGAAAGAAAGAAAGAAAGAAAGAAAGAAAGAAAGAAAAGAAGGAAGGAAGGAAGGAAAAAGGAAAATCTTCCAACAAACAAAAGTCCAGGACCAGATTGCTTTGCAAGAAAATTCTGCCAAAAATTAAAATTAACACCTATTCTTCTCAATCTTTTCCAAAAATGGAAAAGAAAAGAAAACTTACCAATTCATTCTATGAGGACAGTATTACCCTGATAACAAAACTGGATAAAGGCACCACAACAAAAGAGAACTGTAGGCCAATATCTCTGGTGAACATAGATGCAAAAATCTTCAAGACATACTATCATTAAGAATCCAACAATCCATTAAAAATTATTCACCATGATAAAATGGGAATTGTTCCTGGATTGCAAGAGTGGTTCAATATTTGCAAATCAATCAAAGTGATACATCACATCAATAAGAGAAAGTATGAGAACCATATCATCATTTCAATAGGCACAGGAAAATCATTTGGCAAAGAACAATATCCATTCATTATAACAACCCCTCAATAAAGTAGATTTAGAGGGGATGTACTTCAAAATAGTCAAAGCCATATATGAAAAACAATATAGCTAACATCATACTTCATGTGAAAAACTGAGAGCTTTTCCCTTAAGGTCAGGAACAAGACAAGGACACTCCAACAACTTACTTGACATAGTGCTAGAAGTCTTAACCACAGCGATCAGACACAACAAAAAATTAAAAGTCATACAAATCTGTATCTAAGAAATAGAAATATCACTATCTGTTGATGACAGAATATTATATGTAGAAAACTCGATAATTTCTACCAAGAAATTACTAGAATACATTCAATAAATTTGCAGGATACAAAAATCAATGTACATAAGTCTGTTGCATTTGGATAACTAATAACGAAGCAGCAGAAAGAAAAACTAAGAAAACAGTCTTATTTACAATTGCACCAAAAACAATGAGATACCTTGGAATATAACCAATCAAAGAGGTGGAAGACCCATACTCAGAAAACTGTAAAACACTATTGAAACAAATTAAAGAAATACATCACATGCTCATGGATTGGAAGAACAAATATCGTCAAAATATTTATACTATCCAAAGCAATCTACACATTTAAATAAAATCTCTATCAAAATACCAACAGAATTTTTTCACAGAGCTAGAACAAGCAACCCTAAAATTTATATGGAACTACAAAAGATCCCCAAAAGCCAAATGAACTTTCATAAAACAAGGCATAGTTTGAGGCATCACAATTCCAGACTTCAAGTTATATTACAAAGCAGTAGTGATCAAAACAGTATGGTATTGGCATTAAAAAGACACATAGTTCAACAGAAAAAAAAAATAGATAACCCAAAAATGACCCCACGATTATATGGTCAATTAATCTTTGACAAAACAGATAAGAATATTCAATGGATATAAGAGAGTCTATTCAACAAATAATGGAAAAACTGGACAGCTATGAGCAAGTGTATGAAACTTGACCACTTTCTTACATCATACACAAAAATCAATTGAAAATGGACTAAATACCTAAATATGAGTCCTGAAACCATAAGATCCTGGAAGAGAACACAGGCAATAACTTCTCTGACATTAGCTGTAGCGATTTTTTTCTACATATTTCTCTGGAGACAAGGGAAACAAAAACAAAAATCAGCTGTTGGGACTTCATCAAAAGAAAAAGGAATAAAATCTTGCCATTTGGAATGACATGGATGGAGACAGAGAGTATAATGCTAAGGAAATAAATCAGTCAGAGAAACACAAATACCATATGATTTTACTCATATGTGGAGGTTAGTAAACCAAACAAATACACAAAGAGAAAAAGAAGAGAAAGACAAACAAAGAAATAGATTCTTTTTTTTTAAATGTTTTATTTATTTCTAGAGAGAGAGAGAGAGAGAGAGAGAGACAGCGTGAGCAGGGGAGGGTCAGAGAGAGAGGGAGTCACAGACTGAAACAGGCTCCAGGCTCTGAGCTGGCAGTCAGCACAGAGCCCGACGCGGGGCTCGAACCCACGAACCGCGAGATCATGATCTAAGCGAAAGTCGGACTCCCAACCAACTAAGCCACCCAGGCGCCCCCAAAGAAATAGATTCTTAATTACACAGAACAATCTGATGGTTACCAGAGGGGAAGTGGATGGGAAGAGGGATGGTTTAAATATTTAATGGGGATTAAGTAGCACACTTTATTTATTTTTTATTATTTTTTTTACATTTATTTATTTTTGAGACAGAGAGAGACAGATCATGGGTGGAGAAGGGGCAGAGAGAAAGGAAGACACAGAATCCAAAGCAGACTCCAGGCTCTGAACTGTCAGCACAGAGCCTGATGTAGGACTTGAACTCACAAACCATGAGATCATGACCTGAGCTGAAATCAGACACTCAACCGACTGAGTCATCCAGGCACTCTTAGGAGTGCACTTATCCTGAGAAGCACAGGGTGATGTGTGGAATTGTTGAATCACTAAATTGTACCCTGGAAACTAACATATCAATGTATGTTAACTATATGGAATTAAAGCATACACCAACTAAGTAGCTAATATAATGACTTTATTTCCTGTTGTAAATAGAGTATTTCTACTCCATGGCATAATCTGTTTGCAGAGATATGTAAAATATCTGCATTAGATACTTCTCATCATTCACTAATATGAAGCCAGAGGCTAATTAACTCTATATATGACACTTTGTCACATTTTTAGAAAACTGATTGCTCCCAACATTGCTGGATGATGTGGTGAGAGAGAATAAACTCAGAAAATTGAATATCACCTCGAGAGATGCAAAATTCGCTAAGAGCTACTCTGAGTATTCTGAAAGTGTCTCATCTCCTGTGGTCACAAGACTGAAATTGGGATAATCATATGCAGAACCTAATTCTGTATTGGCTGAATTACAATGCAATTTGAACTCCCAGCTTTTTGTATTGTGTCTACTGTTGAATGTGGGCATATATTAGAAAAGAATGGGATTCTGTAGGTTGAGATAATAATGTATGTGGAGATCCTGATGAAATTGGGAACACTGTGCCCCTAAATCCTGATGAGATTCTATTGCCAGTGGAAGAGGTCTTTCTTTCCAAGCAGAAGTGGTCTTCCCACCTCCAGATGGTCTCAATAACTTCAGTGGAAGTCACCTCGTGACTCCCAGTGGCAGGGGATTCCCCACCCCAAGTGGTATTGATCTCCCCACCAACATTGCTGTCAGCATTTCCACCTCTGTCTGAGGGAATTAACCCTGAACTGCCTGAGAAAATGAGTTAGTTGCTATGCAAGACAATATTTATTTTCCTGAGGACCCACCTCCACTACGTCCTATTTCTTCTAAGCCTACAACTAGACTTAATCAAGTGCCAGCAAGCTCTTGAAACTGAAGTATAGATTGTGACCAATTAGAAAGTGTAGAATATTCCAAGTGAACCACTTGCATTTTATAATTTACACAAGGGGAAATTCTGATCATGAGTTTGGAAATATATATTATGGGTGTGGAATAATGGTACAAGGAAGATAAAGTTGGATCAGGACAAATATATTGGTATGAGTTTATTAAGCCAAGATTCATCATTTAATATTGAAGCTTAGAGAGTTAAAAAGATCTCTGACAGCTTGATTGCTTGGTTGAAATATGGACCAAGAAAGTTCACAACGGGTTGATTGAAAATGACCAACCTCTCTTCCTTTAATGTAGAGGAAGGGATTCAGACTCATAGGGAGATTGGAAAGTTATAGTGGATTTGTGGTTTAAGACATACTCAGTAGAGAGGCCAGAAATCATACCTTTCTCCGATACTTTGAGAAATAAATCTGTGAGGGGAGCCCCAGCATCCTGGAAGAACTTTGTGATCACACTTCTCTGAACACCTGACCTTAGAGTCAATTGGAAAATGTAAATGAAATTGAAGTAACTGGATTGAAGTGTCAGGGACCAAGTGGTGACACTCAACCACCCAAGGAAAGGTGGATGTGATTAACATAATGGATAGCAGAGTCAAAACAGCAATCAAAATAATCTGGCTCATGCATTGACATTGGCTAATTAATTATGGTGTTCCTGGAAGTGAAATAGATGGGAAGCCTCTTAAATTCTTATTTGGTATAAGCATAAGCATAAAAGCATTAACGTTCTAGTTAAGTAAACAAAAATACAACTTGAATCATAAAACCTTAAAGACACATATTCTCCATCAATTTTCAGATTCGAGCCTGATGACAAACTCAGAACTTCTTGAATTAAGGGGAGGCCAGTTTCCCTTATGGAAGGATCCCAATCTAGTATGGACCATGTATACTGTTAATCTTACCCAAAAGGACTTTTCCCCCAATGGGATCTCTGCTCTTTTTCTAGGGTAACTGTACATTGAAGAAAAGAAGTAATCCAACCTTTTGAGGACAACTGAGCACTGGTTCTGAAACATCACTGAAACTAGGAAACCCAAAACATCACTGTGACCCTCCAGTCAGAGTAGAAACTTATGGAGGTCAGGAGACCAATGGAATTTTAGCCCATTGATGTCTCACAGAGGTCCCAGTGGGTCCCTAAACTCATCTTAAGGTTACTTTCTCATTTCCAGAATGCATAATTGGAGTAGGCATATTTAGCAGTTGGCAGAATCCCCATAAAAGCTCCCTGACCTGTGGAATGAGAAATATAAAGGTGAGAAAAGCTGAGGGGGAAACATCAGAATTGCCTTTACCTAGGAAACTCTTAAATTAAAATGAATACTTCATTCTTAGAGGAATTGCAAAGATTAGTGCCACCAACAGGGACTTGAAAGATGTAGGAGTAGTTATTCCCACCACATCCCCATTTAACTCTCTAATTTGGCCAGTGCAGAAGACAGATAGATCCTGAAAATATCATTGAATTATCAGTAATTTAAACAGGTGATGATTCCAATTGAACTTTGTGTACCAGGTTGTGGTTTTATTGCTTGGTCAAATTAACAAATTCTCTGATATCTGGTATGCAGCTATTCATCTTGTGAATGCCTTCTCCTCCATCTTTGTCCATAAGGTCCACCAGATGTAGTCTGCTTTCAGTTGGCAAGGCCAGCAATATACCTTTATTATCCTACCTCAGGAGTATATCAACTCTCCAGTCCTATGTCATTTTTTTTTCACAAAGACCTTAATCACCTTCCACAAAATATTTCACTGATAGAGATGAGAAGTAACAACTTCTCTAGACTTATTGGTAAGGCATTTGCATGCCACAAGGTGGGATATAAATAAACTAAAATTCAGGAGACTTCTACCTTCATGACATTTCTAGGAGTCCAGTGGTATGAAACATGTCAAGATATCCCTTCTAAGGTGAAGAGTAAATGAAGGATCTGGACCTCCTCTAACTAAGAAAGAAGTCATGAGACTTCTTGGTTTCTTCCATAGTTGCATGAAGCAATTCCCACAATGAATGAATGAATGAATGAATGAATGAATGAATCAATCAATCAATCAATCAATCCTATAGGTCGTATTCCTCTGGAGAACCCTGACTACTACAATTGTTTTGCATAATGAAGGTCAACTTCAATGGAATGATGTCCTTCTGTCTCCATCTCTGTCTCTGTCTCTCTTTACCTCTCTCATCTGAATTCATCTAGTACAAATGCACCCTTTTCACCATTTACTGATACTTATCACAATATTTTTTCATTTTTTATAGAATTTTATAACCACCTATATCTTTGTTATTGGTCTGAATGCTACATAAAGCATAAAATATTGTGTGTTACTCATTTTGGTATTTCAGCCTCTAGAAAAATGTCTTGCATATTTTTTCCATCCTATGTATGAATAAATGAATGATAAAATAAACAAGTGTGAATTAAAGTAACAGGATCAGAAAGCCTGATTTATGAAAAATTCCTATGTAGCTTTCTTTTGGGATTATTTAGAAGATGTCTTTAAAAGCAAGTTTATATCCTTTATGGTATGAGTGTTTAATGAGGGAATGAAGGATGAATGTGGAAATTATGTGAAGAGGGGGCACCTGGGTGGCTCAGTCGGTTAAACGTCCAACTTCGGCTCAGGTCATGATCTTACGGTTCATGGGTTCAAGCCCCGCGTCGGGCTCTGTGCTGACGGCTAGCTCAGAGCCTCGATCCTGTTTCAGATTCTGTGTCTCCCTCTGTCTCTCCCCTGCTCACGCTGTCTCTATCTCTCTTTCTCTCTCAAAAATAAATAAAACATTGGGGAGCCTGGGTGGCTTAGTCGGTTAAGCGTCCAACTTTCGCTTAGGTCATGATCTCGCGGTTCTTGGGTTCGAGCCCCGCGTCGGGCTCTGTGCTGACTGCCAGCTGAGAGCCTGGAGCCTATTTCAGAGTTTGTGTCTCCCTCTCTCTCTGACCCTCCCCACTCCAGCTGTCTCTCTCTCTCTCTCTCTCTCCTAGAAATAAATAAAAATATTTTTAAAAATAAATAAATAAATAAAACATTAAAAAATTAAAAAATGAAATTATGTGAGGAAATGAAAATATTGATTTTTTTTCCATTTTCAAAAACCTTGAATATAGCTTAGGTAGTCATGGATAAATCCAAAAACATACTTAGAATTAATTATTTCAGTAAAATAATCATCCAATTTAGCGATAACTTTTTTCTTTATAATAGAGATTTTGTCCAAACAACAATGTAGACCTTTTGTATCTCATTCACTTGTTTCAAACGTGTTATAATACAGACTAAAATAAAGGAAAAAAGATAACTTTACACCTATATTTACTATAGCTCTTATTTGTATTATTTCCCTTTAAAATCACTCTCTCAAAACTTCCCCATTTCCACAAATAAACCTTCTTATCTCTACAGATAATTCATAATCCTGGAGGTCTTTCCTTACAGAGTTAATCAACCACAATATTAATTCTCCTCACAATGTCTCTTAATATTAATTTCTTTTTTTTTATTTTTTTTAATGTTTTATTTATTTCTAGGAGAGATAGAGACAGCGTGAGCAGGGGAGGGTCAGAGAGAGAGGGAGTCACAAACTGAAGCACGCTCCAGGCTCTGAGCTGGCAGTCAGCACAGAGCCTGACGCGGGGCTCGAACCCACGAACCGCGAGATCATGACCTAAACGAAAGTCGGACGCTTAACCGACTAAGCCACCCAGGCGCCCCAATGCCTCTTAATATTAATTTCTAAAATTATTAGCTCACAAGTTCATGTCTGAATTGTTGCTATAACCTCCCAGCTATGATCCTTTATCCCAGTCGCTGACATTTTCATGACATCATTCAAGAGTTCTGGAAATCTGGAGCTATGGAAACATGAGTACTCACTTTGACATCATCTCTTTTCATCCCCTTTGTCTGAAGAAAGTCAAGAACCAGAGTTAGCAAGCTGGCAGTCAGGCTTTATATATATTGGAGGTGATGAGTTTTCTAGAGATTTTGAGAAAAAAAAAGACTGAAGTCCAAATAAGATCTTATTAGATGATGGAAGTATTTCAAATCATATTATTCAATGAATGATATAAAGAAAACTGTCACATTTTTGCTTAAAGCTGGTGACTTCCTATCTCCATCAGATTGAAATCCAAGTTCCTTGGTCCAAAAGTTTGTACATGGATCTGGCCCCTGACAACCACTCTGATATCATTTCCTTTCATCCTCCTTCCTCACTTCCCACCTGGACACACTAGGCTTCTCCCTCCAGGTACATATTGTCTCAAGGCATTAACACTATGGTTTTTACCCTCACTTTATTTAGGTGTTTACTCAAATGCCATCTGTTCTGAGAGACCTTCTCTATTCACCTAATAAGGTAGTACGTCCAAGAGTCTACTTTCCCTACTTTGCTTTTTTTCAAGGAATCACATGGCCTGATGTATGTATAAAGTCTGTTAGTAAGAAAGAAATAAGAATTTGGGTCCACCCGGCGGTAAGCTCTATGGGAGCAAGGCCTTTGTGCCTACTTATTTCCCCTTTTTATAAAGGTGTCATAATCATTTCCAGTCTTGCCTCTGATTTAGCACCAAGATATGAGAGATTTCCAATGTCACCATGGAACAATATAAAATCTGATTCTAGACTGGTGGCCCAAAGAAGAGGGGTGACTGTTTCTATGCAACAGAATGTAAGTTGCAAGAGAATAGAGACTTTGACAGTTTTCTTCACTGCCTGGTCAAGGCTGAGCCTCCTTCTGACTCAAAGCAAGCAGGTGTGATACAATAATACTACCATGGAACAACCCATAACTTGATTCTAGTCTAGGAACACAGAAAACTAGGGGGTAAAAGCATAGTAGGTGAACACAGTACATTGATTTTTTTTCTGTCTTCTTTCCGCTAAGACATACTTTCATATTTTGCTCACTGCTGTATACTTAACCTCTAAAACAGAGTTAGAAATATGTTGAATTCTTCCTTTGATTAACAAGCTGTGGGATATCTCCAAATCACTGTAAAATAATACATGGCCTAAAGGTGGTGGGAACTCTCTTCCTTTCCCCACTAGGATATATGTTCTAAAACAGTAGAGATTTTGTCTAGATTTTTCCCTGTTCTATCTTCAGGTCCTAGGCCAGTGTTGAGCCTCTGTCATGAAACAACATAATGCTTGGTTCAGGAATTGAGGCCTAGTGGGAAAGGAGTGACTAGGAAGCATTATTCTTACATGTCTAAAAAGCATATACATTTGTATTGTTTTTTCACCTAACGTATGCATCCCTCTAACCTTTTAGTTATAACTAAAAAGTTTACACATTTTTAATTCTTTTATACCCACTTTATGTCCTTTATACCCATCTTTAGTATTGGACTGAAGGCTACTTAAAGGATAAAAGACCATGTGTTAAGAAAACTTTTTATTTTGTCCATTGCTATGTCCCAAAGTCTTAAAACAGTGCCAAGATTAAGGCCAATTTTCCTCTGAATGTCAGAATGTGGGGTATCCCCACAATAATATCACAGGAAAGTGTAAGGCCTCATTCTGATCTTGAAGTCAGGGGTGGTGGTTGATATCTGCCTCAGCTACCACCAAGATACAGTCTTCATGGGAACTTAAATTTTGTCTTTCTTAGTCAATAGTCAGTGTTGTGGGTAGGGCCGAGCATTCTTGAGTGTCCAAAGGGGTAAAAGTATCTATACCAGTAACTAGTATTCTAGGTTGATGTTATTGGTTGTTTTTGTTGTTGAAATCCATCTTCCAATTAGAAAAAAAATATTTCTATAATAAAATACAAAATAAATTACACATGATTTAAAGTTTCCCATTTATGTCAAAATTTATAAAAGCACAAAAACCAATATTATTATCTATTATGATTGGTTATATTTGAAGTAAATGTATAAGACAGACAAGATTCACACCAAATTTATGTTAGTGTTTGCCTCAGCAGAGTGAGGATACTTTCTGGGAAAGGGATTTATTATATGTAATGTTCTGACTTTTAAAGAATATAAATCTATATCTAAAACAAGTATACAAGAATGGTGATATTTTAATTGTTAAATATGGACTTTTTTGGGGCGCCTGGGTGGCTTAGTCGGTTAAGCGTCCGACTTTCGCTTGGGTCATGATCTCGCGGTTCGTGGGTTCGAGCCCCACGTCGGGCTCTGTGCTGACTGCCAGCTCAGAGCCTGGGGCCTATTTCAGAGTCTGTGTCTCCCTCTCTCTTTGACCCTCCCCTGCTCACGCTGTCTCTCTCACTCTCCTAGAAATAAATAAAAATATTTTAAAAAATGGACTTTTTTTAAATTTGGGACAACAGTAAACAAATGTTATATTTTACACACTCTCCATATTAGGTTTTAATTTTTCAAAATAAATAAAATACAAAGAGAATTTAAAACACTAGTATAGCTGATTTATTACAATGTTTTCAAAATTGAATATATTTAGGAAATATGCATATATATGCAATATGCAAGGACATAAAGCATCTGAATAATACAATCAAGAAGCTTAATAATAGAGAGAACTTTAAATTTTGTATTTTATAGTAACCATACATTCTTTTTTAATAAACAGTTTAAATTAGCCTGTTACTATTTGAGAGGTAAAAAGGCTGATTAAAGATCTACCATCAAAAGTGGCACCATAATTACATTATTTTACAGTTTAGTACTAGGTAAGTTTCAAAGAACAACTGGAACTTGAATTAAAACTTTTCTAAATACAAAGAAAATATAATTATAATGCTGCTTAAACTATTTCAGACCACAGAAAAAGACTCACAAATTTATTTTTAAAGCTAGCACAATTTGAAAAACAAAACTTGATAAAGACAGGGTAAGAAAGAAAAAAAACTGCAGTTTCACTTTGAAATGTAAATGCAATAATTCTGAATAAAAACATTGTAAGTAAAATCCAGCAATGTATCAAATGATTACTACAACATGAACAAGTAGGATTTATTTCAAAAACACAAGTTTGGCTCAACATCAAATACTGATTCTAATTCATTACATCAACAGATGAATGGGAAAAAATCATCTGATTTTATCAATGGATGCTGAAAGACATTTCATAAACTTCAGGACCCAATTTTTAGTAAGCTCCTTAACAGGAAACAGGAATACAAAAGAATAGAAGAAACTCCTTAAGCATTTTAGTGATTAATGACTCTTTACCAATAACCAACAATAAATGTCATATAAATAGGGAATACTAAAGACATTTCTATGAAAATTACACCAGACAGGCATATCTGTCATAATCATTATTCAACATTATTTTGAATAAATAGAATTATCTGCATTTGCAGGTGAAATGATTGTTACAAAGAAGGTTGAAAATGTTATACTTTTAAAAAATTGTAATTTAGAGAATTTAATAAGCTGATTATAAGGTAAAATATATTTTTAAAAGGTATCTGTAGTTTGTCTATATTGTCAAAAATAAGTTACAAATGAGGAGGAGAAAATACCCAATTCAAAATATCAAGATGTGACAAAATCTGTAAAATATATTTAGAAATAAATTTAATCATATATAATAGACCTATATGAAGATTACAAATACAAAACCAAAAGATTTTAATGATGTACCCAAACTCGAGTCTTAAGGATTAATATTATTAAAATAATCTTCTAAATAGAAATTCAGAAATGTAACACAATTATAAGATCGGAATGCTGAAAGAATGCTTCTAATTTTCATAGAAGGAATGAATGTCTGGAACAAGTTATATGAAAGAAAAAACAGGAAAAATAAACTTAATGAGAGGTAACTTGTTTTGCCAGAGTTCAAAATTTATGGTCAAGCCACTGGTGTTAAACAATAGGATACAGGCTCACAAACTCTAAAATGAGTATTTTATTTAATAAATATGATAGCATAATCAGGAATCCAATGTAAGCAAAATGTATAGGTGGACCTTTATCTTATACCACATACAAAATAAATTTTAGAAAGAAATGTAGGTGAATTTTTGTATGATGTGGAGTGGGGGCATTCATCTGAAAAAGACAGGAAACCAAAAAGCTGAAAAGGAGATAGTAGTTTATCTAGAAATGTTTTTAAAAAATCAACAACTGTAAAGTAAAAGATAATATTAATAAAGTCAAGGTCAATGATAGAATGCAAAAAATACAAATGGGCCACATGTTTAATATGTACCATAGAGAAATATAGTAAGAATTCCTATAAACTTATAAGAAAATATTCAATAGATAATGAGCAAAGGATAAGCACTGGCAAAGCACAAAAGAAAAAAATTCAGTCAACGAAACAAAATAAAACACCTCCTTGAGTTTGTCAACTAAAAAAAAGTACTATGTAACTTTTCACCTTCTAGATTTGCAAATTTTGCAGGAGAGGATACTGGAGAATGAGCACTTTAATTTTGTATAGTAATTTTGTAATATCTCTTAACATTAAATATATCTGTTACCTAGCAATTCCATTTTTGGGAATCTACGCAATAGAAATAAAAGCACCAGTATGTATTGCAACACTGCTATGGTGAAATAAAAGAAAGGAAAAGATGTAAGTGACTATCAATAACAGAATGGTTGAATACTTTTTTGGTACATAAATGTGCTGTATATGCAACTGCTAGAGGGAAGGAGAGACAGAAAAAAAGGCAGAGGGGAATAGGGAATGGAGAGGAGGGGAAATGGAAAGGGGGACAGAGAGAGAGAGATTTGTAGCTGCTGATTAAAAAAGATACCATGAATATTCCAAATGTGAAAAACAATTACAGAGAAATGATGTGGCTTTTCATTTTTACAGAAAAGACTACAACAAACTTTCTGTAAGTGGATGGGAAAACGTGGAAGGATATACATCATGTTCTTAACACTTGTTACCTGGGAAGAAGAAAACGGAGATAATAAAATGAGGGAAATGAGGGAAAGGACCAGGTTTGGAGTTACACCATTAATTTTTCTTTAGTTTTTCATTGTTCCAATGGTCATGAATACTTTTCAATTTCCTATTAGCATCCAACTTAAATCTTCAGTTACAGAAGAAGGCAATAGCAAAAGTACAAATGTAAACTTGGGACGAAACTGTGGAACTAGTCAATGTATGATTTGGAGGCACAATAAGTAACAATTAATAATAAATTTCTGAATCTCTAACACCAAAACTGTTCTCAAAAATTCACAATTGCAAGAACATGACATATTTTACATTTAATAGTTCCACAACTTTTGCAAAGAGCACAATGAATTTAGGGCGTTTTCACCAAGCCATAGACATAAATGTGAATATCATCATCAAACTTAATGAAGTAGACGGACGGCTTGGCCACCACTTGATGGATAAAAATGCCGGTTCTCTTGGACCCATCATCTTTGGCATGTTCCACTTGCTTGCCCACGAGGCTGTCGACCACTTCTCCAGGCTCCCGTTCTGCTGTAGGGAAATAGTAGTTGGAATCTGGAATGATTCGCAGGTCACCATCTTTGTAGTCATCCAGCAGCGTGTACATATAAAGGACAGGATCTTTCTCGTAGGTGATGTAAAACCAAGTGTCCATCACGGGAGCTCGAGCCAGGACCATGCCTTTCCATTCATCTTTCGTACCGTGCTCACCCTCAAACACATGCCCCACCGCTTTACCAATCAGGAAATCCGCCAGACTCGAATCAATTCGAGGAGTTGGCACTCTCTCGGGAAGGATTTCTAGCGCTAAAACTCTCTTATCTCGGTGCAGTTCTAGTCCATATACACTATCTTTGCCATCATATTTGATGATGTAGAGGGTGGGCTTCACAGAAACCTGCTCAAGAACTGTGCCCTTCCACTGCTCCACCGGCTCGTTGCCTTCCTTCCAGCCGTGTTGAATGCGACAGCCGACGATGTTCCTACGCGTGAGGAAAGTGGGCTTCCGTCTCTGCTTCCTGTGGGTGTGCCTTTTTTTCATCAGGTATGCGGACACGCCATCTACACCCATCGGAGGCACTGTTGGGGGTGACATGGCTCAGGGTTTAAGGAGGTTTAAGCAAAGCTGACACTTGTTCAATTAAGCGGACCAAAAGTCAACACTCTCCAATACGATATCTGTTTTTCGTGATCTCCGAGTCCGTCCTCCCTTCCCCCAATCGAAAGGCTTTCACCAAGTCTTGACAGAAACACTCTAACTCTGAAGGTTGGGCACTGGTACAGCGGGGGCCTTTTGACAGCGTTCTCCTTTCCCGCCCAGGAGAAGTGTCTGCAGCAGTGGCGGTTGCCACAGGAGATGGCGGGCTGGCTTGTACTGCCCACGGCTCGCACCCGCCCCGATTCCCAACTCCAAATCCCAGAATTGACCACTTAGCTGTTATAGATGGTGTTGCAGCTGCGAAACGGTGACTGAGACGACGGGAAAGGTACGCAAGGGTTAAGAGAGTTGACTGTAGCAGCAAAGGCGAAGGCAGCCCTGGGTTTTTGACAAGTCCGCGCGGCCTCAGCTTCTTAGCGCTGCTTTGCTTGGCCTAGCTCTGGCGCCGGGGATTTTGCTGCTTCAGGAATTCGACCCCACTGAGCCAGCCTGCGCCTCGGCCCCGCCCCCTGCCATTTCTCCTTCCGCTTGGCCTGTAGCTGTAGGGCGGGTCGGTGCGCGCACCCGCGTTCAGTCCACACAGTCAAAGGCTCTTATTCCCTCATTTCCTCACGCACTCCGGGACCTCTTCCTTCAAACCCGAGCCAGACTGTCCAGCTCATTTGCTCATTCTTTCTGGCTGCCTGTCGCCTATCAGCCTTTTCCACAGCCATTCCATCTGCTTTCTATCTTACAGGAATTCCTCGCAAAGCCTTTAAAAAATAATATTGAATACACACATACACAGAATTTGTACATACAAATTATTTTCTTTCAGTTTAAGGAATATGAGAACAGTGAAGAACAATCCTGTGTACAGTCCACCATCTTGATCCAAACTCTGTTTTCTACCTGATCACCCCAGTAATACTTTTAAATGATTTTTTTTTTTCCGAACGTGAAATAAATGCATTGACATTGGGGAGAATTTCTGAAATTCAGTGACATTAAAGATAAAACTATCTTTAAAATTACCATCTAGCTATGCAGCAAAATGTTAGTTCTGATTTTTTTTCTCATTAAGAAGTCCATGCTTATATTTTACAAAATCTGGAGATTTCATACCTTTACAGCTTACTTTTCTCCATTTATATCAAGAGCATTTTCCAACCTTATTAAATAGCCTGAAAATGTTCTTTTAAATTGTCCCATATTTTTTTTTTGG